>OU342449.1:3377500-3382500 GCA_910589575.2 Carcina quercana | reverse complement strand
ATCTATATCTATATCTATATCTATATATCTCTATATCTATATCTATATCTATATCTATATCTATATCTATATCTATATCTCTATATCTATATATCTATATCTCTATATCTCTATATCTCTATATCTATATCTATATCTCTATATCTATATCTATATCTATATCTCTATATCTATATCTATATATCTCTATATCTCTATCTCTATATCTATATCTATATATATCTATATCTCTATATCTCTATATCTCTATATCTCTATATCTCTATATCTCTATATCTCTATATCTCTATATCTCTATATCTCTATATCTCTATATCTCTATATCTCTATATCTCTATATCTCTATATCTCTATATCTCTATATCTATATCTCTATATCTCTATATCTCTATATCTCTATATATCTATATCTCTATATCTCTATCTCTATATCTATATCTCTATATCTATGTGGGATTGAGCTTGGGCGAAGTAATAAATCCTGTGACTTGAAATACTTTTATTTAATCATTTTAATTAATTATAAATCAACTTATCATGGCGAGAGCCTCTTCCGGAAAGCGCGTCCTTTTGTACTCTTCTTTTTATCTTTCATCTCTTTCCTTCCTACTTTTCATACTGAACCAATCACAACATCTTTCTCATTTAACCAATCACAGCCTTCCATTCATCGTCTGCTTACCAATTAACAACATTCATACTTGACATTCAGTGCAGGCAACCTAAGGTTCAAATATGTCCCGCCACTTGGCTGGGGCACTAGTCCACACGGCCATCCTGCTCCTCGTCCGACTCGGACGAACTGGAACCACTGTCTCTCCATTTTTTCATCATGTCCACACTCGTGGTGGTATTCAGAGGACCATCTCCATTCAGTTTCCTCACAGCATATCGTTCGTTTCTTTCGATTCTAGATACTTCGTAGGGTCCTAAGAATTTTGGTCCAATCTTATCCCTTCCAAATTGGGTTCTCTGAATAGCAACTAAATCGCCAATTTTATATTTTTGTGATTCCCGTCTTGACTTATCATAGTATCTCTTATTTTCCTCCTGAATTCGTTTTATCTGTTCTTTCGCATCTTCTCTCAATGTGTCTCTGGTTTTGTAAAAACTGCTTATCAATTCTTTTTGAAGAATTTCCTGAATTTCTATGTTCTCTTTTCCATTCATTTTTACTCCTGTCATTAGCTCAAATGGTGTTCTTCCAATACTCCTTTGGTATGTCGAATTTATGCATCGTTGTACTTTGGAAACATGTTTGTACCACTGAGTTTCATTTCCTATAGAAAGCTTTGTCAGTACGTTGACTATAACTTGGTGGATCCTTTCCACTTGTCCATTTCCTCGTGGTTGACCAGTCGTTATCAAATGATGAGTTATCTTTTCTTCTTTACAGTAGTTTTCAAAGTTTTGTGAAGTAAATGCTGTACCTCGGTCAGAAATCATAATCTTGGGTGATCCAAATACAGCTTCTTGCTGCTGTAACTTCTGTAGAACTTCTTTTGTGCTGAGTGTTTTGGTAGGATAAATCCAGGTGAACTTTGTGAATGCATCAATTACTGTCAATATATACTTATACGCCTTAGCTGTGGTTGTCATCGGTCCTACATGGTCAATATGGTATGTCTCCAGTGGTTTATCACCTTTATCCAGTGGATGTAGAAAACCTTCCTTCTTTCCTGTCTTTCTTGACGCTAGTATGCATTCTATGCAGTTACTGATATGAGTTCTTATCTTTTCTTGGAGATTGTCAATATAGAATTCTCTAGTAATAAGTTCTTCTGTCTTCTTGACACTAAAATGTCCATTCTCATGATTCTTTCTTATAATCTCGCCTTGCATCTTTTTTGGAACAACAATTAGTGATCTGTCTTCTTTTTCGATGTATAGAATTCCATTCTTCATAGCATAATTCTCATACTCTTCTTTTTCAAGGATTTTCATAATGGCTTTTGTTCTTTCATCTTCTTTTTGCGCTTTTCGTAGTCGTATAGTTACTTCAGTCAGTAATAGTACAGGGTACCTGCTCAAGGCATCTGCATGTTTCATTGCTTGGCCTGACCGGTGTTCTACGGTATAATCGTACTCTTCTAGAAGCATAGCCCATCTTGCTACTCTGGGTGTTAAGTCTGCCTTCTTCAATGTCATGGTAAGTGCTGAACAGTCTGTGACTATTTTAAATTTTATACCAAGGAGATAAATCCTGAACTTCTTCATTGCTTCTACTATGGCAAGCACTTCCAAATAGTAGCTGTCATAATTTCTTTCTGATTGTGACGTCTTCTTGCTCATGTAATACACAGGGTGTATTTTTCCATCTTCATTCCTTTGCATTAATACTGCTCCATATCCGTCTATACTTGCATCAGTATGCACTTCTGTGTGTGCCTCAGGATTGTATATCTGTAGAACAGGTTTCTCACATAACTTCATCTTCAGCGTTTCGAAGGATCTTCTACAGTCATTGTTAAAATCAAACTTAATATCTTTTCTCAGCAGGTTGGTTAATGGTTTTGCGATGACGGAATAATTTAGTATGAATTTACGGAAATACCCAGATAAACCGAGGAATGATTGTACTTCTTTAATGTTCTTAGGTTCCTTGAAGTTCATTACAGCGTGAATCTTAAGTTTTGAAGGTCTGACTTCATTACTACTGATGTGATATCCCAAATATTCAACTTCTTTCTTCAGAAATTGACACTTTTTCCAATTTATTTGCAGGCCGAACTCTTCTGCTCTTCTTATAACTATCTCTAGCTTCTTTAGTCCTTCTTCTTCTGTCTTTGATGGAATGTTTATGTCATCGAGGAACGCCAGAATGGTCCCATCTAAGATAAGGTCTCTAAATATGCAGTAAATGTAGCGCTGGAACACAGAAGGTGCTGTAGTTAAACCAAAAGGCATTTTGCAGAACTCATACTGCCCTCTTGGCGTTACAAATGATGTGAACTTCCGGCTGTCTTCATTAATGTTCACATGATTGAATCCATTCTTCATATCGAGAGTTGTGAAATAATCGGCACCTTGTAGTCTGTCAATCTGGTCTTCTATGAGTGGTAATGGGAAACGTTCTTTAATAATCTTCTTATTTAGTCTGCGGTAGTCAATACATAGGCGAAGTTCCATACAAGACAGCTTTATTTGGTTCATAATCTTGGATCCCATCGATGATGTATTCTATCAATGCAGCGTCTTCGACATTTCCATGCATAGCAGTTTCTTTCATGGTTAAAAAATACTGTTGAACAGTTTCAGTTGGTTTCATCTTACGCATTGACAGTTTTTTGTGGATTAGCACTTATAAACGAGTGCCAAATTCATTTAAAAGTTCTTTGGTCAACTGTTCCCACGACTTCACGCTACCCAATGCACGAAGGAATAATCGTGCTGTCCCTTTTATTAGTCTCTTGCCGTAAATCAACTTTTCAACTTCTGTCCATTTCATGGCATCAGCGATTGCAATAAATTCTTCCAACCAATTTCTTATAGGATAGGTATCATCACCCGTAAACGGTGTCATTGACCTCTCAATGTCACTAAATGACACGGTAGGAATAGCTTCGTTAGTTTCATTATCTCGTTTTTCGGCATTTTGGTTGTTTACAAAAAATTCGATGACAGAAAACGAATGCGAACCCGGTCTCAATCAAATGTCAATCTTCAGTTCGATCTGTCAGTCGGTCAACGTTCCGTTTTGTCAACGTTCCGTTTCTCTCCAATAAATTCTCGACTTCCGGCTTTCAAATTTCGCGCTGACGCTCTCGTTTGTCTCACTTCCGTTTTTTTTCGACTTAAATTTCTTCTTACGTTGTTACTTCTTAACTCCTAACCTTACTTAGTCTTTCTTCTTATTGGTAACTTCTTTACTTCTTATACTTCTTATTGGTTTCGTCATTCTTCATAATTGTAATTCATTTCGTCTTCATAATTGTAATTCATTTCGTCTTCATAATTAGTTTTTTCGGCGTCACTTCGTATTACACAGGATTACACTCGCGGTTGTAAAGGCAATCAATCCCGGACGAGCCCCCATTTGTGGGATTGAGCTTGGGCGAAGTAATAAATCCTGTGACTTGAAATACTTTTATTTTATCATTTTAATTAATTATAAATCAACTTCTCATGGCGAGAGCCTCTTCCGGAAAGCGCGTCCTTTTGTACTCTTCTTTTTATCTTTCATCTCTTTCCTTCCTACTTTTCATACTGAACCAATCACAACATCTTTCTCATTTAACCAATCACAGCCTTCCATTCATCGTCTGCTTACCAATTAACAACATTCATACTTGACATTCAGTGCAGGCAACCTAAGGTTCAAATATGTCCCGCCACTTGGCTGGGGCACTAGTCCACATCTATATCTCTATATCTATATCTCTATATCTTTATCTCTATATCTATATCTCTATATCTATATATCTATATCTATATCTATATCTCTATATCTCTATATCTCTATATCTCTATATCTCTATATCTCTATTTCTATATCTCTATTTCTATATCTCTATATCTATATCTATATCTCTATATCTCTAAATCTATATCTCTATATCTCTATCTATATATCTATATCTCTATATCTCTATATCTACATCTCTATATCTATATCTCTATATCTATATCTCTATATCTATATCTCTATATCTATATCTCTATATCTATATCTATATCTCTATATCTATATCTCTATATCTCTATATCTATATCTCTATATCTCTATATCTCTATATCTCTATATCTATATATCTCTATATCTCTATCTATATCTATATCTCTATATCTATATCTCTATAACTCTATAACTCTATATCTCTATATCTCTATATCTCTATATCTCTATTTCTCTATATCTCTATATCTCTATATCTCTATTTCTCTATTTCTATATCTCTATATCTATATCTATATCTCTTTATTTTTATCTATATCTATATCTCTATATCTATATCTATATCTCTATATTTATATATCTATATATCTATATATCTATATAT